>OZ030019.1:54065000-54110000 GCA_964023405.1 Apodemus agrarius
TATTAAAAGCAGTAAGGAGAAAAGGTCTAGTAAATATAAAGGCAGACCTATCAGAATTACTCCAGACTTCTCACCAGAGACTATAAAAGCCAGAAGATCCTGGGCAGATCTCATACAGACCCTAAGAGAACACAAATGCCAGCCCAGGCTACTATACCCAGCAAAACTGTCAATTACCATAGATGGAGAAACCAGGATATCCCATGACAAAACCAAATTTACACAATATCTTTCTACAAATCCAGCACTACAAAGGATAATAGGTGGGAAACTCCAACACGGGAGGGAAACTACACCCTAGAAAAAGCAAGAAAGTAATCTTCTCTCAACAAACCCAAAAGAAGATAGCCACAAAAACATAATTTCACCTCTAACAACAAAAATAACAGGGAGCAATAATTACTATTCCTTAATATCTCTTAACATCAGTGGACTCAATTCCCCAATAAAAAGACATAGACTAACAGACTGGATATGTAAACAGGACCCAGCAATCTGCCGCATACAGGAAATGCACTTCAGTGACAAAGACAGACACTACCTCAGAGAAAAAGGATGGAAAACAATTTTCCAAGCAAATGCCCAAGAAACAAGCTGGAGTAGCCATTCTAATATCGAAGAAAATTGACTTTCAACCAAAAGCTATAAAAAAAGATAAGAATGCTTCATGCTCATCAGAGAAAGTAATCTATCAAGATGAACTCTCAATTCTGAACATCTATGCTCCAAATGCAAGGGCACCCAGATTCATAAAAGAAACTTTACTAAAGCTCAAAGCACACATTGTACCTCACATAATAAGTTGGACTCCAGAGAACCAAATAACCCTATCAACAGAGAATCCTCAACTGAGTAAACTCAAATGTTTGAGAAGTACCTAAAGAAATATTTAACAACCTTAGTCATCAGGGAAATGCAAATCAAAATGACTCTGACATTCCACCTCACACCAGTCACAATGGTTAAGATCAAAGACCTCAGGTGACAGCAGATGCTAGTGAGGATGTGGAGAAAGTGGAACACACCTCCATTGTTGGTGGGATTGCAAGCTGGTACAACCACTCTGGAAATCAGTCTAGCTGTTCCTCAGAAAACTGGACAAACCTGAAGACCCAGCTATACCACTCCTGGCTATATTACCCAAAAAATGCTCCAACATGTAATAAGGACACATGCTCCACTATGTTTATAGCAGCCACATTTATAATATCCAGAAGGTGGAAACAACCCAGATGTCCCTCAACAGAGGAATGGATATAGAAAATGTGGTACATTTACACAATGGAGTACCAATCAGCTATTAAAAACAATGACTTCACAAAATTCGCAGGCAAATAGATGGAACTAGAAAATATCATCCTGAGTGAGGTAACTCAGTCACAAAAGAACACACATGGTATACACTCACTGATAAGTGGATATTGGGCAAAGAGTATGGAATACCCACGATACAACTCACAGACCACATGAAGCTCAAGAGGAAGGAAGACCAAAGAGTGGATCCTCCTTAGAAGGGGGAACAATATAATCAAGGGAAGTAGAGGGTGGGAGGGACTTGGGAGGAAGGGGGTGGGGGAAGAGGGGCAGAATCATGCACGGCAGGAGATGGAGGAGATATATACAGGGTCAGGTAATTGAACAGAAGTGTGTAGCAATGGGGGATGGGGAACTGGGGTTAGCAACCAGAAAGTCCCAGATGCCAGGAAAGCAAGAGCTTCCCAGGATCCCACTGGGATGACATTTGCCGAAATACCCCACAAAGGGGAGGGAGGACCTGTGGAGACCATATCCAGAGGTCAGGCATGCTGCGCCGCCCCCCCCCCCCGTTTGAGGGATGGGGCCACCCATTTCCAAAATTTTGACCCAGAATTGCTCCTGTCTAAGGAAATACAGGGACAAAGTATAAAGCAGAGACTGAAGGAAAGGCCATCCAGAGACTGTCCCACCTGGGGATCCATCCCATATGCAGTCACCAAAACCTAGACACTATTGCTGATGCCAAGAAGTGCTTGCTGACAGTAGCTTGATATTGCTGTCTCCTGAGAGGCTCCGTCAGATCCTGACAAACACAGATGCAGATGCTTGCAGCCAACCATAGGACTGAGCACAGAGACCCTAATGGAAGAGTTAGGGGAAGGACTAAAGGAGCTGGAGGGGCCTTATCTGGCATCGATGGGAGGAGATGCCCTTGGTCCTGTGAAGGCTTGATGCCCCAGTGTAGAGGAATGCTAGAGCAATGAGGTAGGAGTGGGTGGGTAGGGAAGCACCCTCATAAAAGCAGGGTAAAGGGGGATGCGATAGGAGGTTTGCAGAGAGGAAACTGGGAAAGAGGATAACATTTGAAATGTAAACAAATAAAATATCCAATTTAGAGAGAGAGAGAGAGAGACTTAGAAATTAAGAGAACACATAGTCTGATAGGTTTCCCCTTTACTTTTACTTAGGAATAAGGATTAGAATCCCAGACAGGCAGTGGTGGTGCATGCCTTTAATCCCAACACTAGGGGAGGCAGAGGCAGGCAGATTTCTGAGCTCAAGGCCAGCCTGGTCTACAGAGTGAGTTCCAGGACAGCCAGAGCTATACAGAAAAGCCCTGTCTTGAAAAACCAACCCTTACCCCCCAAAAAGATTAGAATCCTTAAAAAAGATATATTCATAAATTAAGATCAAGTCCCTCTTAATCTCAATAATCTTATTTAAAGCTTTCTTGAAACCAAGCATTTAATTTTTCCTCAATCCCTTGTGGCTTTGTTATAGTCCTAAACAGAATTTTGAGCCATTGCTTCCTATCAGAATGCATATAATCTTCTTCCAATTTATTCTAGTTTATTTTGTTCACAAATGTCTATATTTTGTTGTTGCCCTTTTAAGACAGGATCTTGCTATATAACCTAGAATGCTATTGAGCATTTTAAAAAGATTCTTTTTTTAAAAAACGTTTTTTATGTGTGCGCTGGTCTCTCTCTCTCTCTCTCTCTCTCTCTCTCTCTCTCTCTCTCTCACTGTATATGTGTGTGTGTGTGTGTGTGTTGTGTTGTGTTGTGTTGTGTATATACAGGTGCAATGCCTGTAGATGCCAGAGAGGGCGCTATTCATCCTGCAAATGGTTGTGAGATACCTGATGTGGATGCTGGGAATCAAACTAAGTCCTCTGCAGGAGCAGTACCCATTCTTAACCGGTAAGCCGTGCCTCTAGCCCTTGACATTGAACTTTTGATCTTCCTGCCTCAACCTCCCCATGCTAGGATTACAGATCCTTGCCACCAGTAGTGGTTCAATTAGGGATGGCCCCCATAGACTCAGGTGTTTGAAAGCTTGGCCCACAGGGAATGACACCATTACTGGGTGTGTCCTTGTTATATAGAAGTGGCCTTGTTGGAGGAAGTGTGTCACTGGGGGTGGGCTTTGAGGATGTACACTTAAGCTCTGCCCAGTGCAGAAGACAGTTTCCTTTTGGCTGCCTTTGGATCAAAACATAGAACTCTCAGCTCCTTCTCCAGTGCCATGTCTGCCTGCAGAGTGCTGTACTTCCTGCTGTGATGATAATGGACTGAACCTCTGAAACTATAAGCCAGACTCATTTAATTTTTTTTAAAATAAGAATTGCTTAGTAATGGTATCTCTTCACAGCAATAAAACCCTAAGACACCACCCTTGTGTCTTACACGTGGCTATAGTTTGTGTATACGGAGAAGACTGGAAAGCAATGCCTTATAATGAATATACTAAACTAAAGACATATTTTTTTTATTACCTAGATTAGTGGACTGTCAGGTTAGTTGTTAATCATTTTCTTTCTTGAATGAGTAAATGAGGGAACAAATTCAGATTTTCAAACTACAGAGTCTAAACTCATTGTTGCCCCAACCTGAGGGGGAAAAACTTCTCCAGATAACTGCAGCAATTGACTGCAGCCAGGTTTGTGAGTTTGTTCACTGTAGAGCCCTTCCCAAGAGCTGCAATCCCAGCATTTGGGTGGTGGAAACAGAAGTATCCCATAGGAATCCAACGCCAGCCTGGGCTGCGATAGTGAGTTACGAGCTAGCCTAGGCTACAGCATGAGCCTCAGTCTCAACACATGCATGCACATGCACACACACATGCACATGCGTGCATAAACTAAAACAGACCCCTCTGAGCCTCAGCCAATGGATCTCCACACTCTGGCTTCTTATCTGGAAAGTTTAAAAGTCATTTAGCCCTGTGTGGTTGTACACACTTATAGTCCTAGATACTTGTAGACCCAGCTACACCACCACAATCACAGGCACACACACACTTTGCTGGCATGGGTCTGAAAAGAAATCCAGGAAGAGAGAGCAAGCTTCCGACATTGCAGTTTTATTCTCTTTTCAGTCTGTTCCAGATTGGTAACGTCATTGTTTTGTTACACTTTAAAAAAAAATGCCGGAAAGTTGCCAGGTGTAGTGATGTATACTTTTAACCCTAGCACTTGGGAGGCAAGTTTCTTAGTTCAAGGCTAGCCTAGGCTGCAGAGTGAGTTTTGAGACCAGACAGGATGGTGCGGAAAAACCTTGTCTCAAAAAAACCCCACAAAATATAAAATATCCGAAAGTAAGTTTTTAAATTCACCCCACAACATAAAATCAGCGGCTGCTTAAAGCAAAAGCATCTAGTTCATTAAAGTACGACTGTACTGGGGAGCCTTGGCAGGGAACTCAGAGGCTCACTTCCCAAAATACAAGTGGTGTAATGAGCTCATCCAAGGGGGCGGGGCAAGGCGAGGCGTGGTTTCATGATTCTATTTTTAAAGTGTTTATAAGCCCATCTTTTATTGCCTAAGTCAGCAGACGAGCGAGAGACGTCTCACGTAGCAGGTAGAGGCGAGCTCCGTATTAATCTGGGTTTCCGCAGAAATCTAAAGGGTAGCAGTACCTGAGTTTCAACAGAGACTGGAATGATCAGCTCTCTGGCCAGTTTGTTGTTGTTGTTGTTGTTTGGTTGGTTGGTTTTGATATTTTCTTTATTTACAGTTCAAATGTAATCCCCTTTCCTCCCCCCTTCCCCAACCCAGTTCTTAAATCCAAGGAGTGAGGCCCTGGAGCAGCTCGGTGCAGGCTGCTTTGCAAGTTCCCAGGCTGCTTGGTTGGTGCGGGCTGTGCTAACTCTATCTCTGTGAGAACCGAAAGGTCAAGACATCCCGAAGGGAAGCTACAGAGATTCCTGTAAACGCCAAAGTACGTCAAGTCACACAAAGCTCTCACATTTAAAGTAATTGCAGACAGACAGCCGACTTTCCTCACCAAGGAAATCTAGTCTTGCTTGTATGCACTTTAAGGTTCTATAATGCGGGCGCTGGTCCTCAGTTTCTCGCCCCAGCTTTCTGTCCTTACTCTGCCAGAAGTTTTCTTAGGATATCCTAAGATATCGTGGAAAGGTCGTCTTAAGGGGTGTGTTGAACCTGGTGAGGACTGATGAGCCTGGGGACCGTAAAGAGCAGAACGAGCAACATAGTGACGGGGGCGCTGACTTCACAACTCAGCCTAGGACCCCCAGGTTTCATCGGGGATGGACATTAGACCTCTCTTGTTCTCTGGGACCTTGCAAAGTACCTGACTGGTCGTTGATGCGGAGCATTTGGAGGATCATTTGGCGGGAGGAGCGGAATAAGCGGTGACTGGAGTTCTTGGAGAAGCTTTCCTCCTAGAACTGTCTCACCTTCAGTAAACTTTAAGAATGAAGCAAACTCCTAGATTATTGCCTGGAGCTAAAAGCCAGAGGGATCGTAGCAGTCAGCTCTAATAGTGGAGCTGTGCCATCCAATAACTGGTTCAATAGACTGCAGATCAAAACTAGCAGAGAATACCGCAGGCAAATTTTGCCGAAAATTTTAAGAACCGTATCTGAACTGCTTGCAGAGCGAGACCGATCCTGGCTGCTTGCAAAGTCTCCCGCAGTGACTGGGAGAGCTCCTCCTCTTGGCAGGTCCTGGGGAGGATCTGGAACGGCAAACTCCGGCCAGGACGACGCTCTCTAGTCACAGATTGGGAGCACAAGCCCGGGGTGGGGTGGATCCTCTGCGCCGCTCCGCCCGGTTCCGCCTCCATCTCCACCCCGCGCCCGGGGGCCCGAGGGTGGGAGGACGGAATTTCCCAGAGCGGGGGCTCCCGTGTCCCGAGCTAGCCGTCAGGCCCTTTCTGTTTACGGAGAGAAAGGGGAAATGGAAAAGGCGGGGAGGAGGCTGGCGTTTGCTGCGCCGCCCCAGGGCCGGTTCAGACGCCGAGAGTCAGGGGCCCGCAGCGCACGCACGGGTCCTCCGGCTGCCGATCGCCTGGGCTCCGCTCCGCCGCCCGCCCTCGGGACGCCCGCACGCCTGTGTCCCGCAGGCTGGCCACCCGCTGCCCTCCGAGCCAGAGCTTTGGGCAGGCACACGGAACACTCAGGTAACAGGGTTTGGGGTACCCTCAGTGTGTTTCGGGGGCGTTCCACCTGGATGCCCGGGGCGGGGGGTGTTCCCACTCTGAAACGGAGCGTGCCTCCCACTGGGCGACACTCGGGTGGCCCGCTGCACGCAGGTACAGCTGGAAAGCACCTTGCGCAAGGCCGCGGGGAGGTGTGGACTCGCGGCTCCTCCCCCTTCCTCCTTCTTCCCGGATCCCGGGTGACCAGTCAGTGCGGGCCTGGGCTGTGGTGGGGGACGCGAGCACCCGCGCTCTCCGCGTCTCCTGCGGGGGACGCTGCCTGGACGGCCGCCCTCTTGTTGCTGAGCCTGGGTGAGTGCAATTTGGAGGCTGAAGGACCCCGCTATGGTCGCTCAGTCTTTGGGCTTCTTTTACCATAAGCACAGCTCGCTTGTCTTAAGGGGTCAAGTGGGTCGAGAGGGAGCTGTGGGAAACATATTTGGGTCCAGAAGGAAAGCAAAAATCGGTTTTTTTGATAAAATAGGGGCGGGGGTGGGCAGATAAAGCCAACAAACTTGCTTAGCATTATAAGACTTCTGCAGAGGCACCCAACTTGGATGGATTGAGGCTCCCGTGTTCTGTCCCTTAAAGACTTTTTTATCCTATAGGAGACTAGGAACAGGAGACGTGAGACATCTTGAAGTTTTGAACAAGAATGGATTTGATTCTGCAGGGCTAGAAAGCATGTTTCTGGGACTTTTTCAAAAAGAAAAATATAGTAAGAGAAATGTCCTAAGGAGCAGTGGATTGTTTCAGTGGGGGGAAAATCCCTTTTTAAAATGGGAACTAACGGAGGCATCATCCCCCATCGCAAGGCAGACTATCAAGACTGTATGTAGCTGCATTTACTTGCTGGGCATCTGGAGGTTCGTTGTGTGGATGTTAACAGCCAGGAGCCTTACATTCTTGTCTTTTGCTTTTTACAGCTACTTTTTGAAATAATTCTGAGTTAATTTATAGTTAATGTTTTGAAATTTAATTAAAAAAAAACCCACCGGTCTTTGCATTTGGAATAACTGTCTCTAAAACTGTCTAATTCTCCATCCTGCTAGGACATAGGGGGTTTTTGGAGAGGATTTTGATCTGAGTCTGGGATCAGGCGTTTTACGCCACCCAGCATGGTTGTCACTAAACTGGAGTGCCTTCACCGTGCACGGAAAAGGGCGCTGGTCTTGTGTAGCTCAAAAACCATAAGATAGCGCGTGGTCTGCTTAGTTGAGCCAGGAGGGTTGCAGGACCTTTTCATGTTCCAGAGGCTGTTGGGTATCTGGGTTGCCAGGCAGCGATTGCCGTGACAAGAGCCTCTCCGGAGCTGAGCAAGCACTATAGAAACTTTTAAAGTTAAACAGCCCTCCATCTCCCTGTCCTCCTCTCCTCTCTGTCTTCTCCCCATATAGCCCAGTGTGCGTGTGGGGGGTGGGGTGGGGTGGTGGGGTGTGTGTGTGCGCGCGCGTGTGTCCATTTGGTGTGTATGTATGTATGTGTGTGTGATTTCTTAGGCTTTAAGTAAAGCCTATAAGAGCACACATTTTGTTCAAGCCTTTCTGCAGGTTTGAAAACCCAAACTGGTCTTCTTTCTCGAACAAGGCCATAACTTGCAACTGTTTGGACTCCCCTCCCCTCCCCTATCTTTCTTGAGTCTAAATCAGTGTGGAACCTTTACCCAGGGGGGCGAGCTTCAAGACAAAGGATTTTTAACTTCTGTTTTCCTCGTAAATTCTACAGTTGCAGAAACTGCAACTGATGGCTGTGTGAAACTGAGGTTAAAGGTTTTCCCTCCTATCAGCCTACAAGGCTTCCTGTGTAGCTTGATAAGCCAGGGACTTGAATCGCAATCTTCCTCAGCGATGTGTAAGATGTCTGGGAAGGCACTGTGTGGAGCGTGGTCTAGATAACAAGCGTCAGCGGGCTGCTCTGTCTGGGCTCACCTTCCCTCTTAGCTTCGGCATAGACACCACCTTTAAAAACTTTAAAAACCAGCCTGGTGCCGGGCGTGGTGGCACGGATTTCTGAGTTCGAGGCCAGCCTGGTCTAGAGTGAGTTCCAGGACAGCCAGGACTACACAGAGAAACCCTGTCTCGAAAAACAAAAACAAAAACAAAACAAAAAAAACAAAAAACAAAAACAAACAAAACCCAGCCTGGGGAACAGGGAGTCAGTTCGGACTCCGAGATGAGAAAGGAGGCTGGCATGGTGTTGCTGACCTAGGTCCACATCCTAATGCTTGGTGCAGCTTAACTTATTACGTGCCAGACCTTGGTAGCTCGTGCATGGGAGCGTCTTTAACTGGGTGGCAGGTGCTGTTATTATCTCCACCTTGCAGCTGAGGGAAATCAAGCCACAGAGAGACTGAGATACTCGTTCAACTATCTCATAGGCAGAGAGAGGTTGGTGGTGAGATTCGGGCATCAGAACAGTATTTTCATGTGGGATGGATGCTAGATGCATTCTTCATCTGTACATCAGAAGCACATGACTTGATCATGTGTGCAGATGCCCCGGTGGAAATTTCCAGGAACTTTGAACTGAAGCTTCAAGTTGGTACAGGTGTATAGCTTTGGCGGAGTAATACTTTATTACTTTGTGTGTTCATATTGGTGTAATGCACTTGTACATGCTTGTGTGTGTGTGTGTGTGTGTGTGTGTGTATTATACAGGAGCACATGCATAGTGCATGCGTTTGCTGGTACACATGTAGGCTAGAAGTCAAATTGGCTGTCTTTCTCAGCTTACCTTTTGAAGGAGGTCTTTCATTAAGCCTAGAGTTCCTGGGTTCAGTTAGAGTCGCTAGGCTAGCCCGTGAGCTCTAGGGAGCTGCCTGCTTCCACACCCCCAGCACTATAATACTTGCCAAATCCCTGTGCTTTTCTGAACCAGACATATCTCCCAGAGAGGCTTAAGTCAGAGACAGGCTTTGAAACCTGCTTAGATCTTGTAGGGGCTCTGATTTTTTTCTCATTTGTAGAGGAGCAAAGTTATCTGAGGACCCAGAGGGACAGCACCACTTTTTTTATTGTCACTCCTTATCGGCTCGCTTGACTTCTTTTGTCATGTACATTTCCTAAGTGCAGCACCTGATTGTGTGGGACAGAAGTGTCACTTTGGCTGGCGAAGTCAGTTGAACTAGCAGTGGCTTGCTGCTAGCAGTTTGCAGCCTCTTCAGATCTAGGGATTAACTTAGCTTTCTGGGACCCTCAAGATGAGTGCTTTGTGCTATTTAAAAAAGAAATTCAGGTGTCAGGAGGGAGCTGTGACTCACAGGTCCGTGAGTCACCTTTCTGATACTTGTTTATCTTCGGCACATCTGGGATCCCAGCTCCTGCCCTCTTCTACAGGGCTGTTCAATTTCTTCCCACCAGACTTTCCCACAAACTTCTTACCATTTCATACGCCCCGATTAAACTCTGTTTTGCATGCTTTCTTCTCTCTTGGGGACTTTGTTTGTTTTGCCAAGTTAGTTCCTGAATTTTAGTCAAGCGGTTCGTCTTCTTTCAAGTCCCATTTTTCTCTAAAGCCACAGCGATCTCGGGCTGTGCAGCGAAGTTGTGCAAGGTCAGTAGTTATAAAAAAGTGGGAACCTCGGTCTTCAGAGAGACCCGGACTGCTCTCTGCTGTGTTTCTGTTTAGTGAAAGTCCCCCCCGCTTCGCGCGCGCCCCCCAGTGGTTCAAGCAGATGTCAGAGTGAGTGTCTCCCAAGCCCCAGCATCCCAGGTTTCCCCTGCAAAGGAGCTGGGCTAAAGATTATCTAAGGTTCCTTTGAACTTGACACTGTCCACTTGAATTCACATGTGCAAGTAAAGAAGAATCCTTGTTGTGAACGGAGGCACAGAGGAGCTGATCCCCGGGCCCTTTGGTCTCCCAGTGCAAACACATGATAGTGAAGGAAGTGTTTGTGTCTCCTTCCGCAGACTCCCAGCAGGCACCACAGTGATGGAGTACATGAGCACCAGCAGTGACGAGAAAGAAGAGATCGATCTATTAATTAAGCATTTAAACGTGTCGGAAGTCATAGACATCATGGAGAACCTGTACACAAGTGAAGAGCCAGCCGTGTATGAGCCCAGTCTGATGACCATGTGTCCAGACAGCAACCAGAATGAGGAACGTTCGGAGTCGTTGCTTCGGAGTGGCCAGGAGGTGCCCTGGCTGTCGTCGGTCAGATACGGGACCGTGGAGGATCTGCTTGCGTTCGCAAACCATATCTCCAATACGGCAAAGCACTTTTATGGCCGCCGACGCCAGGAGTCTGGAATTTTGTTGAATATGGTATGTTTCTTCCCGTCGGTCGGTCGGTGCCATGGCTTCACTGACTACACAGGGGCATTGACCTTGGCTTAGAATGGCTGCCAGATACAAGTCTTACAGGATGTGGTTACTGGTGAGAATCACCTCTTCCTTAAAAACGGGAAGGAGAGCGTCATGCAAGTCCCATCGTATGGGGCCTGCAATTTAGTAGGGATCCTGTGAAGAAGCAATTAGGAATATACTTTGTTTACTCTAGGGCATGTAAAGGAAGCACTGGACCCTGACCTATACCCTCAACCTTTACAGATTTCTTTGGACAATTCACTTAAAGGCTCATTCATTATATACACGCAAGAGAGGGTCTAAATCGGAGTTCATCGGCCAAGAGACAAATGAACGCTGTCCTAACGATTTAGAAAACAGAATTATTATCTCCTCTTATCACCTTTGGTAAAATTTGGTTCTTGTGGAAACTGCAGCTTAGAGGTAGCAAATAGATTCACTCTCTTTAAGTAGGGAATGACCCACCGGGTGATGGAGTTGCTTAGTCATTCCAAGAATGCGGATAATCCAAGATTATTGTGACAAGTCTTCTCGGTTGCCACAGTGGTTGGTCAGGTGGAGTGTCTGGGTGTGGCTGGCATTCTGTCAGGTCCTTATTGTGTCAGAGGTGAATGCGTGGGCCATGGTTAAAGGTGATCTAATTTTGTAAAAAGGACGGTTGGCAGAAGAGTAGGCGGTAAGTTACAAACATGCCTATCGGGAGAGATGGCTCTCTTTGCTTGGTGTGTACAAATGGCAGCATGGCCTGTGCTGGGGGAGCTCTCCCCAAGGAGCCTGAGCCGGGAGAAAGGACATCACAATAATAGCGATAGCAATAATAGTAATAATAATAATAATAATAATAATAATAATAATAGTCTCATTTATTTAATGAAAAGTAGCATAGTAATTTAGGTCAGCTATGAAGTGAGTTGTTTGTCAACTGTGTTTGGCTCTGTAAGGAGCAAGCTCGCATTCTGCATAGGGGTGTGACTTCCTTTGGTGTGGGTCTGCCAGGCTGCATTTAAGAGTGGACTAATCACTTTGTCCGCAGGATGTGACTTCACTCTATAAATGGGAATTCATCGTTTGAAGCAGTAGCCATGCCTGATTTTCTCAGCCAGGGTAAAATCAGAGGAGCATGCTTCAAAATAACACACACGGACGTGACAAAGGCAGCGTGCATGCATTTCTTTCATTTTCTCACATGTTTTATAAACAAAGACAAACGGGATAAACGATCATCCTTGCTTGTAAATATATAGAGACTTGGGTGTGTTTGCCCTCACTGAGGAGAGATGGACCATGGTCCACGTACACAGGGAGTACTGGGATATTTTAGAGTCTCCCAGAAAGTGTTTTCTTGCTTCTTTTTAGGGGTAGAACCAGAAGAGCTAATGCAGGGAGGGCCAGAAGCCACAGTCATTAGAAGGGCATACAACCTGACCAGCAAAGGTGCAAGGGAACTGTTGTCATTCCTCGCTAAAGAGCCCGTGCTCAACACATGAGCAAATCCAAACTAAAAAGAAATGACGCATCAAAGGTACCATAACGGCAGGGCTCTTAATAATCTTAAAAAGCACTTGTATTTTCTTTTAATGCTGAAGAATATAAAATATAAGGCAAGAAGACCAGAAGGAATGGGATGATAGGAAGCAGTATAGCTCACGGGCGAGTGGAGCCATCTCCGTTAGGCCTGGGAGCTGGGTCTCTCCGGACTGTGTTTGACTTTCCTGATACCGGCATTCAAAATGAAACTGTTCCCTGTAGCTGGTGGCAATCTGCCACGGCTGTGTGCCTCATAAGTCGTTGCCTATGCAGTGTCGAGAGCTTGCTTTTCTCATCCTTCGTCTACAGACTTAGCAGAGCTGTGGGCTTTGGGCTGGCTTTGCTGTTCCTTATCTCTCTGCGTTAGAGAAGTAGCCGCCACCTGGACTGGGTCCATAGTAGAATGTGTCCATAAAAGCTTCCTACGTAGGGATAGAAACCTTTCCTTACCTACTTGTTCATTTGCTAGGCATACCCGGACAGCCACAATGTATCAGGCTATTCCAGGGGCTAAGCTGGTGTTCCGGTAGTCCTGTGTCACAGGAAGCTCACTGCCTAGTGCTTCAGGGGCGTGGGGGGGGGAGGGAGTGAACAGGTAATATAACGGCACACACGCAGCCACAGCGCACCGATACTCTGACAGCTGTGGGAATGCTTAGACAAGATTTCTCACAGGGGGAAGGAAAAAGGAGGGTGTCGGCATAGGCTTGTAAGAAGCACCGGTACCCATGCCAAGGTGTAAACATCACAGTGGAGCCGGCTAAATGAAGGGACGAGGGTTTACTGTGAGGGAACAGCGTGTGCAAAGGCTCGCAGGCACAGAGACCTGCTGTGTTCCAGCTGCCAGCATACAGAGCACTGCAAAGTTAATTAGACCAGACGGAGAGCTACAGATTACAGCAATATCCCAAAGCAAGGGCGTGTCGGCTGCTTCTCTCTGGGTGTGTGTTTATGTGCGTGCTACGTCCCTTAAAATAACATATGGTAAAGACTGCAGTGGTGTCCAACAGAACCCGAGGAAGGAGCATCAGGAGACCAGCCTAGGGACTGCTCTGCGTCAGAGTGCAAAGTTATTTATAACCAGTTCATACGTGATCTGGAGTCAAATAAAAATGAGACCCCAGGCATTCAACCCTGGGGATTGTATGTGGATCCCCCTCCCCACGTCTCCCCCAAAACTCACCTCTCCCTGCATTCCTTCACTCACAGTCACTGCTGTGGCATTCAGAATGATGATCCTCTTGGGGTTGAAGAGTCCAACCCTCCACTTGGTGTTTGAACCAGGCAGTTCACAATACCGGTGGAATATTCTGGTTTGTTCTTCCAGACCCATTGGGAAGAGCCATCACATACCATGTTCAGTGCCACATTTGTCCAAGTCTTATATATAACCAAATCCATCTCTGACCCCCCCCCTTACCCTAGATTCTACTCTGTGCCCCACTCCCAACCCTGTAAATATACATGGTGAGCTGTGGTGATGGCTGAGAGTTCTGAATGAAGAACCTGGTGTGCAGTTGGCCTTTGAGATGGAGATTCTTAGTACCTGTCTTACTAGCCAGAACCTCAACACGGGGATCCACTTATGTCCCCAGGAGGGAAGAAGAGATGTAGCCTAGCCTTTGTTTTAGCTCATCTGTTTCCATGGATTTAGCCAAAGACTACTCCTACTTTGGGTTGCCCAGATTCATTCAATAAAATGCCTACGCAGTGTTCTCAGGTGTTGCGCTGTGTGGTTTAGTACAGAGAGCAGCAATCTGGATGAGACTAGATGGCATATGTAGGGTGTCTGCCTTGAAAAGTGACTTTGGTAAGTCGGAGAACTGGCAGAAATAAAAATCACGGGATTCTGCAAGGTTGCTCGGAGCCCTAGAAAGAGGAAATTAAAGATAAAAATCCCTGTCAACCTTAAGCAGGAAAGACCCGGAGTTAGAGAGAGAGAGAGCCAGGAATGCTGTAAATTGCTCACTGGCTGAGACTTGGGCCTCACTGGGTGAGTTTGGGTGGCTTTGAAGAACCCAGCCTGCACCCTAGCGTGGCTTTAATTACAGCCTTCTGGAACGCAAAGGCTCTTATACAAAGAGTGGGTGCTCTGGCTGTGGGGTTAGGCAGAACCAAAGGCAAAACCTAATTCTGGCACCAACCGGAGAGTTGCTTCACCCCTTGGAACCAGCCTCAGCTACGCAGTGGAAAGAAAAATGGAACGTAGCTCAGGCTGTCTCTAGACTTTAATGAGATAATGCAAAACAGCTAGGTAAGCACAGGTCCTTGCTTAGCTCTCAGGGTGCAGTGGCTGAGTCTTCCCTATGTCCCCTTTGCATAGAATAAGGGGGTTGTGGTGGAACTGGTTCATAGCATACTTGGTTCGGTACAAAGGCAAACTTTCATGAACATGGGCTAAAGCCTGAGATGGTTAACTGGTTAAGCATTCTGTGAATGGCAAGAAGCAAGGGGACCCAAAGCCACGCCCTAGCTCTGTGTAAATGTGGAGGAGACCACCACCACAATCTCCCCAGCAATGAGGTCTACCGTGACAAGAGGCAACACTTCTTTGGAGACGACGAGACAATACCATGGTCTCTATTTATTTCCTGGAAGGACCTGTACAGGGTTACACCTCAGTAAAAGCCATTAAGTTTATTGTAACATTAAGTTTAAATGTGGTGATTATTGCATATCCAAGTATTGAGTTATTCTTCACTCCCTTGCCTGGCGAACAGAGAGCACAACACACCTTTGTGGACTCTGGAGCGAAATTAGCACTGGTGGAGGCTGAGAGAGCGGCCCTTTGGTCTGCCTCTAATGGTGATTGGACATCTAGTTGCATCTACAGTTGGATCAAGTGCTTGGATTTTTGGTTGGTTTTTGTTTTGTTTTCATGGGATAGGATGAGGGGCTCCAGTTCCCCTCAGTTCTTAAGGCAGCTCAATACGCTTCCATTCCTAAGTCCTGGAGTGATATCTCAGGCCATAACATCATGAATCACACTGAGGAAACAGCCGGCATTTATCCCTCAGAAAGGTTCAGATCAGTGGTTCTCAACCAGCCCACAGGGGTTGCGTAGCAGAGATCCTGCAGATTAGATGGTTACATTATAATTCGCAACAGTAGCAAAAACAGTCGTGAATTAGCAATGAAGTAATTTATGGCTGGTTGTGGGGGATCGCCATGACACGAGGGGTCAAAGCACTAGGAAGGCTGAGAGCCACTGCTTTAGACATTTTAAAAACATTTCCCAGGCCATGTTTCCCATGGACTACCATTTTATTTGAGTTAGGGTACCCACCCACTTTTCATTTATTTATTTGAATGTTCTTCCCATGTAGCCCTGACTAGCCTGGCCCTCATCCTTCTCTCGCCTCTGCCTTCTCAGAGCGTCCCACCAGGGTGGACCTGGGTGCAATCCTCATCCCCGCATTGCTCTCAGGCTATAGCTCTTGGTGTTTTGACAGGACTGGCTTTGTTCTCGTTCTTTGCCCCAAAGAGGGTTTTGTTTGTGGTTCATGTGTGCGGTGCTGGATGTTAGTCTCATTACCACTGAGCAACACCCCCAGCCCGGATCCACTTGTTCTAAAAGACCCGATTTTAGCCCTTCAAGGTCTGGGCCCACCTATCTCTGCTCCTGGCTGCCTCCTCAGCACCACACCCATCTCGGGGCACATAGTAGGCATGCATCAAATTAAGCAAGGAAGCCAAAGAGAAACAACTCTGCCCTTCTTTATTTATGAAGCATTGTCACCTCATGACTGGGCTCACTGGCTCCACGGCCCTCCCCGAGCCTCAGTTAATTTCCACGCTCTCTCGGTGTGCATCCTGGGTGAGTAACAGCTAGGCGGACAAACAGGTTAGCACATTTTAATAGAATCAAGTCAACCTCCAGGCTGGGGTGCAGCCTTCATTTTCAGTCTTCGGGTGACTGTCCTCAGACTCCTTAGATAAATAGTTTTTCATCTTCTATTTGGCAGCTCCCGACTCATAAGCGTTTGGAAATATGAGCAGGTTGGACCAGGAACTTGTGTCTGTGACAAGCTTTCTCTGGCTTGCTCAGGTTCTAAATATAGCCTGTGAGGTCAGAACCACACATGGAACCATTGCACGCAAGGGCTGTGTATAAGAATGTTTCTAAAATAGCCCCTACTGGGTGGGCCTCACCTCAGCATCTGTATTTTCCTTACAGGTCATCAGTCCCCAGAATGGCCGATATCAGATTGACTCGGATGTTCTCCTTGTCCCTTGGAAGCTGACCTACAGGAACATCGGCTCTGGTTTCGTTCCTCGCGGGGCCTTTGGGAAAGTGTACTTAGCGCAAGACATGAAGACGAAGAAAAGAATGGCCTGCAAATTGGTGCGTGCAGCCACACTGTGTGTCCGGCTCCCAGGCTTAGGGTTATTTACCCTCACATTGGGTATTACCTAAGATTCCTACCCGCAAAGTGTCTGTCATTTCTGGAGTGGCTTGTGGCTTGTGGCCATGCAGCTCCTACTTCTCTACTTAGGCATCTTGTAGCTTGTAGTCTAATTAGAAGAACGTTTTTGGTGTGTTTGGCAATGGCTTGAATAACATCGACTTCTTTAGATGGGCGTGGTGGGAACTTGCCTGAGACGGAAGATATCGGCTGCTGACCCCTGGGGAAGGGTCCGTGGCAGGCAAGAGAGACTAGGAAGACAGGGTGTTCCTCGGTACTGCAGAATTATAGGGCTGAATTCAGTTGTACCGATTGCTGATATGACCCTATCTCTTATCAAGCGATGACTGTTTGAAATTAATGCATCGGTACTTCAGAGGACTGCTGGGCAGACAGGCAGCGGAGGATGCACACATCTGGAGTGACCCAGTAACTAACTCACTGGTTAATGACACCCAGCAGAGGTGTGTCCGTTTGTGGGACTCTTCTGGGCTGTTCATTTAAGCACGGTTTGCTGAAGTAGCATTCTGAGAACTGCGCAGGTGCCGACAGGGTGAATATTTATGCTCTGGAACACCAGATCACACAGAGAATCAATGGCTTACAGCAGGAGCAGTGTGGGTTCAACTCAGAACCCTTAAGCTCAGAGAGCTAGACCCCAAATAAGATCCAGTGTATGAGGTTTTATTTGTATTAAAAACAAAAGCAGAGCCACAAAGTTCATCTGCTAGATGCTGTGGGGGGGGGGACGCTTGGAACGTAGTGACTGGAAAGAGTCAGGGGATTCCTGGTGGAGTCTGGTATTTTTATTTTTAGTTGGGAATCACATCTCTCCGTAGTGACAGTGGACAGTTCCCTGGGTTTGACATCATTTTAAAGTGTGATGAGTTAAATATTTTTTTTCTCCTCTTTCTGTGGTGTTTTGAATCGAGCCCCAGGACCTCACTCACCCACAGCAAGTGCTTGGCCACTAAGCTGCAGCCCTGGCCCCCATGTCTACCCTTGATTTAGCAAAAGAGTAAAATAGAGAAGAGTTGCTGGATGCCATGTCTCTGTCTCCCAAACTACCCACAAGACGACAATGTGTTGTCTCTAATTTGTTCTTTCACTAGATATGCCTTTTAATCCCAGCACTTGGTGGGCAGAGGCAGGTGGATCACTCTGAATTCAAGGACAACCTGGCCTTCATAGTGAGTTTCAGGCCAGCCAAGGCTACATAATGCATCCCCCATCTCAAAGCAAACAATAAAACTGGATAATCTATTACTAAAAGGAAAACAAGACTAATAGTAAGCTATTTAAAGTATCTATCTAGAGGCATCCTTCCAAACGGTAAATTATCTGGGGACCTTTTATAACAATTGGTGGTCTTGTATCGTAATGTTTAATTTTTTTACTACAAATGCATGGGGAAATGGCTTGTGAGTTTGTTGTCCTTTTAGTATTTGTTATATTCAGATATTTAAGGGGAGTGCTTTTCTTAAGAAAATCAAATAGACAACTAAAAATCCCAGATCGGCTCGAAAGGCTGGAGGCTTGTGGATAGGGTTGCCTTGATCACTCTCTGGAACTTATTGTTATTTCCCACATGTGTGCATGGCATCATTTAAACACAATACTGGAAATTCTACAATTTTCCTTTTGCCCCAAGCACACTATTAGGAGACATTTTAGAATATCTCTGCTCTGCAAGTCCTACTTCTAATCACAGTTCTGACCGATGGAGGCCTGGGTTTCCCCAGGGTGTAAAGATGGCTCAGCGCTTTTCTTAAAGGCTTGAGTCTGAACTGGTCAAAAGGGACCAGTGACTTCATCTTATCACACAGTGAGGTGAAATATTGGAACCCAGTGTTCTAGGAGCCATGGAGATGAAGGTTATCAATCATAGGAATTTCTTAGCCCAGTCAGTATTTTGAAACCTTTTTTTTTTTTTTTTGATTCCTAAACTCTAAAAGAAGTGAGTTTTCCCCCACCTCATTTTTTAATGTCTAAAAAAGTTCATATCTAAAGATGTCATGGTGTAGAAGTGGGTCTGTGGTAAACATTTCTTGACACCACTATGCCCTGCTATACACTTCAAAGAGTCCTTGTGCTATTTTGGCTTCTGGTTTTCGGGTTGATCTGTATTGTGTGGCGTTTGTTTTATCGACCTGAGGTTGTTTAGACTCTCGCCCCTGTTTTGTGCTGCTAGATCCCTGTAGATCAGTTTAAGCCATCGGATGTGGAAATCCAGGCCTGCTTCCGACATGAGAACATCGCGGAATTATACGGTGCCGTCCTATGGGGCGATACCGTCCATCTCTTCATGGAAGCCGGCGAGGGAGGCTCTGTCCTGGAGAAGCTGGAGAGCTGTGGGCCCATGAGAGAATTCGAAATTATTTGGGTGACAAAGCACGTTCTCAAGGGACTTGATTTTCTGCACTCCAAGAAAGTGATCCACCACGATATTAAACGTGAGTAGTGGGGTCTGCCTCGTTGCTGTCTAATGGGGCAAGGGAGATGATTTCACCCGAAGGTACTCAGCTCCCTGCAGACGCAGCTCCCTTTCCTGTGCTCCTGAAGGGGCTCATAGCAGGAGCGGTAGCAGTCAGAAGGGAGGCTAAGGACTGGAGACCGATACAAGGCTTATGACCACATGGCTGTTGCTCCCGACAGACCTGTCCCACTCACCTCTCCCCTACTCGTCTCTTCTGGGTTGAACCGCCTGCGTCATTATCAGAAGCATTTCTCTCTTCTCTGATTGGAACGGGCTGTTCTAGATGAGGTTTTCCTGTTGGGTTAGGGTGCATTAACTCACATTTCAAAACCCTTCTCATTGCAGCTAGCAACATTGTATTCATGTCTACAAAAGCTGTTTTGGTAGATTTTGGCCTGAGTGTTCAGATGACTGAAGATGTCTATCTTCCCAAGGACCTCCGGGGAACAGAGGTAATTAATTAACTGTATTGATGATGCTCTGGAAATGCTGTGGCAAATAGCCAGGAAGGGGCAAAATGGCAACATTGAACGATCAGTTATCACCTGAACAAACTCATTTTTACTTTTTACCTTTTCACTATTTATATGATACGACTTTAAATATGCATGGTTATATTTGTAGACATTATTTATTACTATGTTTATATATATAACACAAAGCACTTACAGACAATCCAGTGCCAAAACAGGACCAGTTGAGTGTTCCTAATCCAAAAGTCTAGAAAGCTAGGCAAGAGCTAGAGAGAAGTTGCCGAGTAAACCCGAGGACCTGAGTTCAAATCCCGAGAACCCAAATAAAGCCATGTGTGGCAGTCCTAATGTGACTGTGGGTGCATCCGAGTAGACAGGAGCCTCCCCGAAAGCTCACATGAGAGTAGCCTGGAATACACGGCTTTGAATAAGAGATCCCAGCTCAAGAAAGGAAGTGTCACATGTGCAGTGTCGTAATATTACATACACAGACAGACAGACAAGCTGAAAAGGTGAAATCCCTTCTCAGGTAAGGGATACTCAGAATTCATCTTTAAAAGTGTTAGAGAACAATAGTCAATCTATAGATCACTTAGTGCTTTAAATGAATTATTTCTTCCTTAAAATTATTGTGTTTAAATACTGGTATAACAGATAGGTGACTGCTATTATCTTGATTTATAAGAAGACAGTGGAGAGCTTGTGGCATGGTGCCTGGCTTTACCCAGTCACCAGCAGAGCCTGATCTTGAATTCCTGGAGAATAAGGATTTGGTTTCATATTTTCTAAGGATCAGGCTCTAAATTCTGGGTAACTTTTAAAACAGAACCTCCACGTTATTACATACGATGACCACTGCAACTCTTGGTTCAGTATGTCTTCCCTGCCTTGGCTGGGAAGCATTTCCTGAGGACTGGCCACCAATGCCTGCCTGCCTTCCATCCCAGGAGAGCATCAATTTGGAGTCCTGAGCACAGACACACCCTGTTTGAATCTGTAGCCATAATATGTAACTAGTCTGCCAGTGGAAGCTCACTGAGAAAACCCTTCCTGGGTCTAAATAAGCTCCTGCGATTCCTTGGTTTTGATTTCTGTGACACAGAACCCTGGCTGACCTGGAACTCATAATCCTCCTGCCTCAACCTCCCTGGTGCTGAGGTCATATTAGCTCCATAAGCCTCTTTTAAATTAAAGAATGTTTATTTCCTGTTTCTTAAGAGAGCTGTGGCACAGTAAAACCTCTGATCGGACTTAATGCTCTGGACGTTGTCTTTGGAAGGCCTCTCAGCACTTTTTGGCATTAGTCAGGAGTGCAGTGCCGGGACATCCCACCCCTTCCCCTGGAACTAGTTTGAGAAACAAAACTATTTATGGTATTAGAGAGAGAAAAAAATACCTTTTGTTTCCTGGCAGTGCAGTCAAGTTTAAAATTATGCAATGCTGGGGAAAATCTTGGGTGTCTGGGATTCTCCACCGGGATGGTTGGATGTAGAGTCACAGATCTCGGTCATCAATAGAGTTTCTTCTTATTTGAGTTTGGGATAGCTCAGACTGGCCTCAAGTGCACTATCCAGCCTAGGGTGGCCTTGCACTCCACTTGCCCCTGCCTCTGTGGACTTATTAGAACCATGAGACATATGTCATAGCCATCTAGCTCCTGAGAAGTAAATTTAGATGAAGTATTTTGAGCCAATGCTAATTTGCAGGTGTTCGGTACAAAAGTGATCCTGGTGTCTTCTTATACCCTGCCCCCCTCCCCATTGTCTCCCTTGTACTGTCTGCACAAATGCTCACAAGTGGAAGTCTGGTTGTGATCCGTGTGCAAGGGGGCAATGACGTCCTAATGCAAACTTTCAGCAAGTCTGCTCTACTTTAGATTAGGTATGACTAGGCAGGCGAGCAGGCAGCTTTATATCCATTAGAATATGTGATCGCTCCGCTGCTGGGAAGGCAGTGTCTGCTCCAGATTTCTGCAGTGTAGTCCACAACTGCAGACTGCACCTCTGGGTAGAGCCTGCTCTCTCTTGCCCTCTCTTCCTCTCTCCCACTTCCCCATTCTCCATTCTTATTCAAAGTGTTAGACAGTAACTTGAATGTTAGACTATAACATGTCATATACACCCAAAGTTAATCCGACATATATTTACTGATTTTTAGTTTAAATGGTTCAGAGGAGAAAAAAAAAATTGGAAATATAAATGACACACTAGAATTACTTTGTGGTGGGGTTTTTTGTTTGTTTGTTTGTTTTGATTTTTATAGTTCTTACTTTCTTCTAAGTCTAGCATTAACTTCTGTAAGTTAACCTATGATGACCGTGGGCACATGTGTTCATGCCTGTAAGTTAACATATACTGATCGCCGGCACGTGTGTTCATGCAGGCATTCCTCGGCAGCTTCTTTCCCTTGCCGCAAAGACCTCGGCTCTGGCTTCAGGTTTCCCTGCACTTTACTCATTCCTGGGGCTGGGGGATTAGACAACTCCGGGGCCAGCGCTTGTCTATTCTGACCCAAGCCTTCCAGGCAGCCAGCCCAACATAGACCTCTCTGACCGCCTGTTCTGGTTCTTTCGGGATCTCGAGGAGGAAGAAACACTGAGTTGGAACCTCCTGGCTGTGTGCCAGGGGCCCTGCACTCGGCTCCGTGGCAGACTGATCCTGCCAGCTCCAGTCACGTGCCGGGCGTGTGGGCACAGAGAGCTGCGACACGGCCCGTGTAGTCATTTGCTTTGCCCCTCCTCTGTATGACAGAGGAAGAGGAGGCAGGCATCCTCCACTCCACACAGTAAGCACACACCACCCCTTTCTTAACTGTACTTGGCTATGGTTACGTTTCAACCGGAAGCCCACTCTTCTTGGCAAGCTGTCCATGCGTTTAACTCCATGTTGATCCGAGGGGTACAAAGTTGGCTGTTTTAATTTTTCATTCTGAGATTGAGATTGTGCTGATTTAAAAAGCGGAGAGGCATACACCGTGCGTCGTCTGCAGGGAAAGTGGGTGACCGCGGAGCTCGGCCACAGCCGGCTTGCCGTGGGCAGAGGGAGGCGAGCTTCAGGAAGGAGTTGAGAGCCCACTAAGAAGGGGAAACTGGGCAATTTCCCCATTTTTTGTAAGCTGATTTTCTACTTATTTATTCAGAAATTAATTCTGAGAACACCAACTCTTTCCCCCATAGTCACAGAACAGCATAAAACCTTTTTAGACTTCGGACCCGAAGGGCTTGGGGTCCCAAGTGGTTCATACTTCCCAGCCCTCCACTTCTGACCTCTCTTCCCCCATGCCCTGTCTCCTCTTCCCTTCCTTCCTTTCCTTCTTTATTCTGTTTCCTTCCCCTCCCCTCCCCATCCCCCACCTCTCTCTCTTGCTGTTTGACCTTGGAGCATGTGTGTTGGTATTGTGAGGTCTCCCGAGGATGGGACCCACGTAGAGACACAGGGTTCATTAACCCGACGGACACCTAGCAGGCTGTTCTCAGTGTGGCTGTGTTCTTCCTGTGGCCAGTCATACGAGGGCAGGTGTGGAATTTTCCACTCGTGGCATCCTCCAGCTCAGAGCTTTCGATTTTGGGGGGCTTTGTACCTTTAAGTTAGAGTTACGCAGCCTGTATTGTTAATTAGAACACTAACACTCTGTGTCTGTGACAGTCCTACAGTGTGTCTGTGAGAGTCCTATAGGCTGTGTCTGTGACATCCCTACCTACACTCTGTATCTGTGATAGCCCCACACTCTGTGTCTGTGATAGCCTTACACTCTGTGCCTGTGATAGTCCCACACTCTGTGTCTGTGATAGCCCTATACTCTGTATCTATGCCTGTGATAGCACTGCAGGCTGTGTCTGTGACAGCCCCACACTCTGTGTCTGTGATAGCCTCACCCTCTCTGTCAATGATAGCCCCACACTCTGTGTCTATGATAGCCTCACCTTCTCTGTCTATGATAGCCCCACACTCTGTGTCTGTGATAGCCCCACACTCTGTGTCTGTAACAGACTTAACTACAGATTGTGGATGACCAGGGCTTCCTTTTACCTTTTCATCTTAAATTTAGAAAAGCATAATTTGGAGAAACTTTCCCTACTGACTCAGCATCAACTTGGGAAATCAAATGTAAATTATGCTGTATTTTGTTTATTTTATTTCTTTCCTTTGGGGGGGGGGCGAGGCCTCCATCTGCAGCCTGCACTGTCCTTGAGCCTGTGGCGATCTTTGGCGATCCTTTCTCCAGGCTCAGAGTGTGCATGCTCTTCTTACTGGCTCAGGCATTTGCTGGTTAGTGGCTGGCGTACTTAGCAGGGATAAATGACTCACTGGCCATTTTCCCAGCTTTACACTTCATTTTTCTAGGTTCTTCCCTTCTAAGCCACTGATGTAAAACCCCTGCAGGATTGAATGATAAATGGGAGAAATATAGGTGTAGACTCAGCTAAGTCTAAAAGGATTGTTTTCATAGACAACCCCGTGTAACTGATGAACATCTACAGAACTCAGACCAGTGGGAGTCAGTAGGTTCAGAACTCTAGACCTTTGCCATCAGATCTGCTGTGTATTCAGTCCAGGGACAGAGCTGTTCTTTGTCATTCTGCAGTGATGGCTCCTTCCAAATCGTCCTGACTCTCAAGAACGGGTGGGGATTTTCCTTGGCTGGAGGGATACTGCCGTAGCATTCCCTCTGAAAGCCAGGGCATGCGGCACATACCAAGGAGGCAAAGGAGCCAGCTTCTAGAACTGGACAGAGAGGAGAAAGGCCGGTGAATGGAGCTTTCCTTGTCTTTTTCAGATATACATGAGCCCGGAGGTGATTCTGTGCAGGGGCCATTCCACAAAGGCAGACATCTACAGCCTTGGGGCCACCCTCATCCACATGCAGACAGGCACCCCGCCCTGGGTGAAGCGCTACCCTCGATCGGCCTACCCCTCCTACCTGTACATAGTAAGTGAGAGTCAGCTGCGCTGCGTGCAGTGTGCCCCACCACCTCATACCAAAGACATGGGGCGATGGGAGAATTGTGACCCAGGAGAGGTGGCTGCCAATCCCATTAGTGACCTGAAAGGCTGTTCGAATGCAAACTGACTGAAATGAGGGGGCAGAATTTACATGCTATCCCGTCGTGTAATAAGACACTTAGAAGCATCTGATTCTGACCACCCTGTCCATTCTTTTTTAAAAGAAGAAAATGCAGTAGTGTCGCTTTCTGTTCCCCTCGACCTCCTTTTGCTTTGCTGAACAGCCTGGCTTAGAACAGAGCATGGCAGGAGGCAGATGCAGATGCAGATGCAGATGCAGATGCAGATGCAGATGCAGATGCAGGTGTTTCCCTGCTGCCGCATCCACCTCTGGACCCCCATAAGAAGCTGTCATAGCTACTTTAAACCCAGCTTTAAGCCAAAGCTGGTTTAACCACCCCTAGGAAGTCGGAGAGTATTTGCTAGGCCGTGCAGTGGGCATAGGTCTCTCCCCCAGCCTTACTGCCGGAGATCTGTCTCTGCCCCATCCATGCTTACAGAGCTGGTTTGTTGGCAGATCCACAAGCAGGCCCCTCCCCTGGAAGACATCGCTGGCGACTGTAGCCCAGGCATGAGGGAGCTGATCGAAGCCGCCCTGGAGAGGAACCCCAACCACCGCCCCAAAGCCTCAGACCTGCTGAAACACGAAGCCCTGCATCCCCCAAGAGAGGACCAGCCTCGGTGTCAGAGTCTGGACTCGGCCCTCTTCGAACGGAAGAGGCTGCTGAGCAGGAAGGAGCTGGAGCTTCCTGAGAACATTGCTGGTACGACTGCGCGCTGCGTGCATGTGGGTGTGTGCCTGTGGGTATGTGCATGTGGGTGTGTGCCTGTGGGTGTGTGCATGTGGGTGTGTGCCTGTGGGTGTGTGCATGTGGGTGTGCGCCTGTGTGTGTGTGCATGTGGGTGTGTGCATGTGGGTGTGTGCATGTGGGTGTGCGCCTGTGGGTGTGGAGCCGTTGGCCTCCCTCCTGCTGTCCACAGCAAAGCTCTGATGTGGGTCACGAAAGTACTTTCCTGTGTGTGTGTGTGTGTGTGTGTGTGTGAATGTGTGTATATGTGTGTATGTGAGAGTGTGTGTTCCAGTGTGTGTGTGTATGTGTGTGTGAGTGTGTGTGTGTGTATGTGTGTGTGTGTGAGTGTGTGTGTATGTGTGTATGTGTGTATGTGTGTATGAGAGTCAGTGGGGTTGGGATGAAGGTCAGGCAAGACACACGATGGCCCATGACTATAATCCCACCTTTTGGATAGGGCAGTTAGAAGTTCAAGGTCAGCATTCATTTTTTTTTGAGAATTTGTCTCAAAAAGACAAGAAGCTGGGCATGGTGGCACAGGCAGGAGTTCCACAAGAGCAAGGCCTGCCTGGATTACAGTTTGAGTTCAAGGCTAATCCTGGGCAGCTTAATGAGGCGCCTTGAAATAAACTTAAAGCAGATGCTGGAGCAAGGTCCAAGTTCCATTACCTGCAAAACACGCACGCACGCACGCACGCACGCACGCACGCACACGCACTCATGTACACGGTGGAACCAGGAACATCTCTACAATTTAAGACTGGAAGATTGCCCAGATGATAGCACAGCATAGTGACCCCTTACCTAACTAAATGAAACAGAAAGGGGGTGACTTCCTGAGTATCATGCAGTACCATCTGAGAAACGGAAGGAAACATTCAGGCAACATTAGCTCACCTATCTAGAAAATTCTAGCCAGTTTCAGGGTGAACTGAGGTAACACAGTCATTGGATGTTGCCTCCAATTTGTGTTATTTGAAACAGAGACTATCCTTTGACTTTAGGTTGTTTGTTTTTTTTATATTTATTTATTTATTTATTTATTTATTTATTTTTGGCTTTTCGAGACAGGGTTTCTCTGTGTGGCCCTGGCTGTCCTGGAACTCACTCTGTAGACCAGGCTGGCCTCGAACTCAGAAATCCACCTATCTCTGCCTCCCAAGTGCTGGGATTAAAGGTGTGTGCCACCACTGCCCGGCTAATCCTTTGACTTTAGAAACAAGTGGAGAGTGAGGGCCTGCTGTTAGTGATGTGTGGGCTTCTGGGTAATTCGGCCGTGGCTGAGTGGTGAGAGAGTGCTGGGTCTGATGCCACCTTGCTTTTCTGTCTTCGGTATCCCACCCCACCCCCTGAGTTCAGGAAGGCTTCTTCTGTTCACTCATGTAGAGGTCAGAGGTCAAGCCTGACGTGCCTGTCTTTCTCTATACCTGTCTAATTTCACTATATCTAGTGGTGGTCAGGGAGTGGGACACAAAGTACTGACAAATATGCCAGAGTTTCTATTCCATTCCTTGTCTTCATTGACCCCCATGGGAACCCTGTGATCTGTGTGCTAGTCCATAAGTAGCCCAGGGTGTTCTTAAGGTCATCTGTGTCAGAGTCACAGCTGGGGACTGTCTCTTGAGCCCTACAGGGTCCTTCCTTATCGGAAGGGACGTGGGGTTGTTCCTTGCTGGGCCGTCGGGTCATTTATGTCATTTCCCCGTTGTTCCCATGTTGCTTCTGCAGACTCGTCGTGCACAGGCAGCACCGAGGAGTCTGAGGTGCTCAGGAGACAGCGTTCCCTCTACATCGACCTCGGAGCTCTGGCTGGCTACTTCAACATTGTTCGCGGGCCGCCCACCCTGGAATACGGCTGATGGGTGGATGGCTTTGGTGCCGACGACGACGTAGGATATTTCTCTCCTGGCTGTTGATTTTGCAGACCCTACGAAGCAGCTCTGGATAGGGAATTTTACCTAGTTTTTTTCGGGGACAGGGAGGCGTCTAGTGACACAGGAATGTTGCGGCTCTGCCCCCCTTTGTGAAGCTATTCCAACATGTCCCAGAGCCCCTAGGTTCTCATTTCTCAGTTGGTGGGACTGGACAGAAGGGAGTGGCGAGCTCAGGGAAGGATCATTTCTGGTGACAATTCTACTCACTTTGCACTTTGATGGGCATTAAAAAAAATAGCCCTCACGAGATAGTAACCTAAAATTCTTGTTCTTGGTTCTTATTTAAGTGAGGGCTATTCATTCAACTCAGAAGACCTAATCTGTGTATATATTGGTGTGTATCATATGGTAACTCTTTGAGCCTGGGCTGGTAGACTCTAGTGTAAGTTTAATTAATTGTATATTGGGTGAATAGAACAACTTTAATGTTAGAGCAATACACTGGACTAGTGTCTCACAAATGGTTGATTTAGTCAGAGCCGCCTGACAGCAGACCACTAGTGACAGTTTCTGTTATGTTCCTATGGAAACACTGTACTGTACATTTAAAGCATTTAAATGCTTTAAAACACGATGTTTTAAATGTGGACAGAACTGTGTAAACCACATAATTTCTGTACATCCCAAAGGATGAGAAGTGTGACCTTCAAGAAAATGGAAACATTTGTAAATTCTTGGTAATGCCTCCTTTGTAATTAATGAAACTATTTTCTTTAGCGTGTTCCTACATTAAAATAGCATACTGTGTATGTTTTATTCCAAATTCCTTCATGAATCTTTCATATACATATATGTATATATATTTTAACATTGTAAACTGTGAGTATTCTTATTTAAAGTATATTTTTACATTATGCAAATGAACTTCACCATTTTAGTCCAATGGGACTGGTCAAATAAACCAAATAAACCGAGGATTTTGTCTTAATTTCTGAGATTGTATATTTCTCAACTGGGTCACGGGGTTGGGATAGATGTTGAAGGGAGGGAGTACATCTCAGGTACCAGAAGCTTTGCCACTGGCCGGCTCCGCTGCTGCCGCCATGGAATGCCTTCAGGCTGAACTGGTACATGCTTTATCCCTGGTTGGCTGCACTCGGGGCGAGCGGTACTCCCCCCCATCTTGTGTCTTGTGTTTATACAGTTATACCACCTTGAGTGCAGACTTGCAAGCTGTTTACTCATGAATGCTAACACTGGTAACTAACTTGCTTGTAAGGCAAATCACATTTACCGAATTCCTGGGGAGAGAGTTTAATGGGAAGGCACATGAGACTTCACCCACTAAGTGCTGGGATGCCGGTGATCCACATGTGCTGGATACAGTGCACCGGCCTCTGTGTGGCAGTCAGCATTCCAGCCCTGGGAGAAGCATGCCTGAGATACCTGGCTTTCAGGAACTTTGGTTCCAGGTCTCGGGAGCTTCTCTCCACGGCTTCCTGACTCTGTTGCCTTTGGGCCTATAATGAGGCAGTATGTCACAGTGGGAGCATGCAGTGGAGAAGCTGCTCACTCTGTGGCTCCTGGGAGAGAGATGGAGGGAGAGAAAAGAGAAACTGGAACCAGCCCAAACACCTGACCTTATTCCCCTAGGCTGCTCCATCTAAATAGTGCCATGGCTAGGAGTATGGCAAAGCCATACCATTGTCTTGTAATTCCCATCACACACACACACACACACACCATGGCTGTGAGTATGGCAAAGCCATACTATTGTGTCTTGTAATTCCCATCACACACACACATATACATATATACACACACACACCACACACACACACAGAGAACATGGCTGTGTGTATGGCAAAGCCATACCATGGTGTCTTGTAATTCCTATCACACATACACACACGCATATACAAACACACACATACACACACACACACACAGACACACGGACACACAGACACACAGACACACACACACACACACACACACACACGGACAGACATACACACACACACACACACACACACACATACGGACACACACGCACACACGGACAGACAGACAGACACACACACACACACACACACACACACACACACACACAGACACACAGACACACACACACACACACACACACACACACACACACACGACATACATTCTTCTTAGGGAACATTTTGAGGTTTGTTTGTTTGTTTTCAAGAACCAAAAGCAAGTGGAGGGTGGGGCCATGTTTGAGACTAGACTTTTCTGACTCCAAAACTGCAGCCTTTCTCCAGTCTGCTGCTCAGGGAGAGATCATCTGCATGTGAAAGACCACCTTGCTGTAGGAGAAGCAGCACGCGCTTCTTAGCAATGTCTTAGCTAAGGGCAGAGGCGAGGGTACCACAAACTGATGGGACTTCAGGCTCAGAACTCTTCCCTTGCAGGACCCAGGGGAGGCCTGAAAAGGCTTGCATCTGCCCTTGATTTAAAGGTTCCAATTAAGGGCATCCGAATAAGGAGGTCCCCTGGGATCTCCTGGCCATATCCTCTGCCTGAGAAACACAGTAACTTGATCTTCCCGTTGATGGTGCATTTCTGTGCTCAAGGGAAAAGCCTGTTCCCTCTGCAGGGCCTGAGGAGACATTCCGTGGGTCTGAGGACAGCTTTGGGCTGAGTTTCACTCGCAGCCAGGTAGAACACACCCAGTTAGGAGGCAGATCTGTTAATGGAGAATCAAAGTCTCCTGGGGTGGGGTGTCGGGGTAGAGGGATGCAGCATGAGAACTGTGCCAGGCCCTGCAGGGCACACAGGAACCAAGCATCCTGGTGCTCTGAGCGGTCTAATCCCAGCAGAGGGGAAGCACATTCCATTTTGGAATTGTTAGAGGAGTCTCAGTTTCAATTTATATCATCTGTTTTTTTTTTTTTTTTTTTTTAAAGACATTTCTAGTCAAGTGTTTAATTGCCATTTTAACTTTTGCCTAAGAGCCAGTTTTTGTTATTTTCTTAGAATAAGAAATGGACTCCAGGGTCTCGCATGGTGCTAAACGATCGTCTCAACTATAGAAAGCTGCTCTTTAAAGCCAGTTCCATCTGTGCTGCCCAGAACATGACCATTAACAGTCACATATTCAGGTACCTACGCCGGCCTCCCGCACCTTGCTCTGTGCCACACCCATGTGACGAGCATTTGTGAAGCTGTGCAGGAACACAGCAGGGTTTGCACATGTAACTGGGGAGGGGAGATTGGGGAGATCAGAATGAGAAAGAATCATGGTGCTCCTACTCTATAAGACACATCCGCTGCCCAGGAGCAACCGCAGCCTCTTCAACAGCTGGATCCCAATATACACATTTCTACTTCCTAGGTAATAAATAAGCTGAGCTGAGGGCAGCTCATAGCTTTTTCCTAGAAGAAGAGAGCATGTCTTTCATTGAGTTTTCCATATTGGGATCAACTCTGATGACTTGATCAAATCACAGACTTCTGCTCCACCACATACTGGAGAACCAGCACTGTGCACAGCAGGAGACCTGCTTACCCAGAAGTCAGTGAGGGACTCCAGAAGAAGGCTGGCTGAACATAGAAATTGACCTTCAGTTGACTATTTGCAAAACAATCTCTCACTACAACTCTGCATGGAGATGTCATGGGTTGATTCTAATTGGATCATGGGGGGAGGGGAGGGAGAATCCTAAGACTGTAAGAGTAGGAATTGATATGCATCTTTAATTGTCATCTATTATAATTTTGATTCATTAATTTAACCATTCAATGAAACTTCATCTTCCCATATGAATGTAAAACTTCTTTTTGATGTGTGTGTGTGTGTGTGTGTGTGTGTGTGTGTGTGTTATATAGACAATGGTCATGGTCCCTATGCCCCATCACACTCCACCCTATTTTTTGACAGAGAGTTTCTCTCTGAATCTGCCACCTATTTGTTTGGCTACACTGGCTGGCCAGTGAGATCTAGGGATCTGCTTATGTCTACAACCCCAGCACTGTGGTCTAGACATGCGCTGTTCATCTGGACCTAGGCCCTCAGGCTTACACAGAAAGCCCTTTATTGACACAGAGCCATCTCATTAACCCCACAATTCTAAAATTTCACCAAGCATTTTATTCAAATATGTCTTTGTAGTGGTCCATGTACAAACACAAATATTCTTGACATTTTTTACCCAATTAATATACCTATGAGAGATCAAGGAAGTTGAAAAGAAAGAATATTTTCAGCACAAAGAAGATTAATGGACAGCACTGAAGCCGTGGAGCTAGGAGTGGATTTCACTTCTGCTTCGTCCTCCTTCCTGTAGATACCTTCTCTGAACCCGTAAGGCTGAGGGTGGAAAAGTGGCCTTCGAATAGCAACAAGATGGTCTTCAGAATATTTGAAGTTTGAATGAAAAGGAAAGGGTACACACACATATGCACACACATGCATATACATGTATGCACATATACACCTGCACACACACACACACACACATACACACACACACACACACACACACACACACACACACGTCCCCTCCTCATTCTGATTAGTTGTTTATTCTGTTAGAAAATCCAGGTCTTGCCTAAGTTTTTATCTCCATAGGACAGACAGAGTCGGAAGTACTTGTAATTTAACTGGAATAGCCAGAAAGAGAAAGAATAAAAAGAAATTTCATTCCAATTTTCTTACTGAAACCCCAAAAAGTACCTTTGTTAGGTCTGGCCAGAGAGCAGGAGAGAGCAGAATGTTTGGTACTTGCTTACCCAGCTTCTCCCCGCTACCATCCCATCCCCCAACCATCCTCCAGTACAGCCCTAAAGTAACTGCAGGTTAGTCCAGCACACACTAGTTGGTGATTCTATACCAGCAAACATGCACACAGAAACATAATTTTTACATGCCTGTGTGTCCTTTTGATAAAACATTTTCCAAATATTACAGAGAGAAACATTTCACTAAGCTCAGCCCTTAGCCTGTCTTCCTTTGTAGGAGAAGCTATCCTGATCATTCCTTCAATACAGCAGAAGGCTCTAACTTTCCTCGTGTATTTCTTATTTCTTCTGAAAACTGGGGGTAGAGTTGCATCTGGCCCCTGACTCATTTTTTTAGGAAACAAAATTGAATGGCAAACACCTTATCAATCTGCCTCAGGTCGATACATATTGTTCAGAGAGTAGGATGGGAGGCAGAGCCACTTAGTTCTAACCGCAGGATTTTACTAGCAGGATGAAGTGTTGTTTTCTGCTTACTGCTTCTTTCCTAGTGTCTTTTGCCTGGGAAATTCCAAAGCAGAAGTCAGGCATTACATTATACTAATGCAAACTTCAGGGTCTGGGGAGTCGATAATAGCTCTCTGGCTAGACTGACCAAGGTTCTCTTGTAAGGACAGTGAAGGACTAGACCCGTCACCACTCAGTGTCACCAGGAGTGATTGAGAATTAGCTGGAGGAAGGAGCTAGGGAAGACAGGCCAAATCCAAATGATATTCTAGAAATTATAGTGTTTAGGGATAGAAGACTAAGTCATGTCCTCCCCACTGGTGTTAGTGGAAAGAGATGAGAAACCATATGTGCCCAAGGGTTTCAGATGCTGTGTGGACACTCCATGGTCACACTCCATGAACTAAATCAGTGGCACTTAAGGACCTTGTCTTAGGGTTACTCTTGTTATTATGAAACACCATAACTAGAATAACTTGGGGAGGAAAGGGTTTATTTGGCTTCTCTTCCTTATCCCTCCTCATCATTTGAAGAAGTTAGAACAGGAACTCAAACAGGGCAGGAAACTGGAGACAGGAACTGAGGCCGTGGAGGGGTATTGCTTACTGGCTTACTCAGCCTTCTTTATTACAGAGCCCAGGGCCACCAGTCCAGGGATAGCTCCACCCACATGGACTGAACCCTCCCACATCAATCACTAATTAAAAATATGCCCTTACAGGCTTGCCTGCAGCCTGATCTTAAGAAGACATTTTCTCTACTGAGGGTTCCTCTTCTAAGATGACTTTGGCTTTTGTTACTCTGATATAAAACTAGCCAGCACGTACCTTTTTTGTGGTAGCCATCATTGTTGGCCCCCTTTTGGGGTCCCCTACTCTAATCTCGGGATGGCGCTTCCCCAAGAAACTCGAGAGACCAGCTTGATGCAATTGCATAAGGTAGTTTTAATATCGGAGCTCCGGGAAGACTCATATCTCACACAGGAGACAGAGGAGTCGACCCTGAGGCTCAGAAGTTAGTGGTTTATATAGGAAAAGTAGGGGGGGTTGGCATGGCTATACATGATAGGTTAATTCATACAGTAGGGGCTACTTTCGGCACGAAATTACATCACCATGTAATACGTGTTAGTTTACATTTCAGTAATGAGGTTAAGCTTGAAGGAAAAAGAGAAAAAGGGGGGTGTAGGCTATTCCAGATGGTCCATGGCCTTGTGGAGGTTATCTATCCGACATGGCTTGCAAATCATCAAAGCTTCTTTGATGATTTGGCAGCCTTGAATTAATATTTTTTTTGGCCCAGGCCTGCTTGGACATGCACAGGCCTGTCCTGAATCTCTTCCTCTAGTCTATCTGCCTGACTATAGATCCTGGACACCCGAATTCTAACCCTTCATCATCAGGTGTTCTAATTCTATTTAGGAGAAAAAGAATCTCAGAACTCTATGAATTCGGCAATCTGAGGTCCTAATATTTTCAGAGGAAAGCCTCTTCCAAGCTTGGTTTGCATTAGAGTTAGCAGGTGTGTTAGGAGTATTGGTTTCCTTCCTAAATCGCCTTGATTTTACAAGAGCCAGAGTGGGAAGGTATTGCAGAGCCTTGGCCATGGTAGGTAGGCAGGGGCTCACAAAAGACCATGCTTGGGCAATACAGAATTGGTTCAATTAGAAACAGTCAAAACATGTCCTGGGAAGCTTTTCTTTTGTAAATCCTCAGAGAAAACAAACAGGATCTTTATCAAGTGCGTTATTATCCACGGAGAAGACTGAAGCTGTGAGAAACTAGAGAAGCAGGTAAGACACTTACTAATGCATGGTAGACCTGAGGTTGAGGCTCAGGTCTATCTGACTTCAAAATTTGGGGCCCTTCCACTAAATAGTACAACTCTGTGCATTTTCTGGAGGAAAAGAGAGAAAGAAATTCTTTACCAAAACTTATTAAAACAGGAATTCAAGCTGGGAAAGATGACTTGGTCTACAATCCCAGCACTTGGGAGGTTAAAGCAGTAAAATCGTGAATTTAAGCCCAGTCTGGACTATCTAGTGAGGCAGTCTCAAAAAAAACAGCCAAAGAATGAATGAATGAATGAATGAATGAATGAATAGATGGATGGATGGATGGATGAACAAATGAATGAAAGAACAAATGAACAAGTAAATAATAAAATAGGAATCTATGGTGACATAGTATTCAAATTTTAGAAACAAAGCTATTAACATTAAAACAAAATAGCTGTAGAAAGTGTTCTTCGTTCCTAAGTACTTATCTTTTTGTAGGGCAGTGATTCCCGGAAGGATGAGAGCAGCAGGAACAGGTCACGTGATGGAGTTACTGACATGTAATGGCTGTGAGTGCAGCTCTAGAGAATGTAAAATGCAAGTGCTATGGGCTGTATTGGCTCACTGACCGGGAAGGATCCACAGTCAGCTCTATTCTTAGGCTGGCCTTCCTGGAAGCCAGAGCATGAAGGGACGCTTACGTGCATGTGTGTTACGGGGCTTTGGTTCCAGGGAAGAGGAGCTCAGAGCACAAGACAGGGAGATGGACTATTGCATTCCAGTGAAGGGAAACTGGAAGGAGTTTTTCTTTGCTGTATCCTTTCTGTCATTTGTTAAGTGTTTCCCAGGAATATTAATTCTCTTGCCCTTTGGGGTTTTGTCTCAAGATACCTTTGGGGAGTTTCTTAGGAAAAAAAAAAACAGCTTTCATGACCAATTTATCACCTCATCTAAGTTTCTTTTTGAGGGCCCGGGTCTAGTTATCTCTAGACAATGGCGCTTCTGTGGCTCCTGATGACATGGCGGTAAAGGTCACTCCTTATTAAACTCTCTAGCTTGTGGTGCTTGGGAAGGTGGGGGACCCTTCAGGAGGTGGAACCTTTTAGGAGGAGTGGAAACCCTTGGGGCTTGCTCTTGAAGAAGCACTGTACCACTCCAAGCTAAGACAGCAGGGTCAGGTTACCGTGGACCTAAACCTCTGAAACTACCAACCAAAACAAACATTTAGTCCTTCAAAATGGTCAAGGACAAAACGGCAACCAACAAATTGGGGAAAGATCTTTACTAACCCTACATCCGATAGAAGGTTAATATCCAATGTATACAAAGAACTCAGGAAGTTAGTCTCCAGAGAGTCAAATAACCCTATTAAAAATGGGGTACAAAGCTAAACAGGGGATTCTCAACTGAGGAAACTCAATGGCTCTAAAGCACCTAAAGAAATGTTCACCATCCTTAGTTATCAGGAAAATGCAAATCAAAACAACACTGAGATTCCACCTTACACCAGTCAGAATGGCTAAGATGAAAAACTCAGGGGACAGCAGATACTGGAGAGGATGGGGGGGAAAAGGAACACTTCTCCATTGTTGGTGGGATTGCAGGCTGGTAAAACCACTCTGGAAATCAGTTTGGCAATTCCTCAGAAAACTAGACCTAGTACTACCTGTGGACCCAGCTATACCACTCCTGGGCATATACCCAGAAGATGTTCCTACATGTAATAAGGACACATGCTCCACTATGTTCATAGCTGCCTTATTTATAATGACCAGAAGCTGGAAACAACTCAGATGTCCCTCAACAGAGGAATGGATACAGAAACTGTGGTATATTTACACAATGGAGGACTATTCAGCTCTTAAAAACAATGAATTCATGAAATTCTTAGGCAAATGGATGGAACTAGAAAGTGTCATCCTGAGTGAGGCAACCCAATCACAAAAGAACACTCATGGTATGCACTCACTAATAAGCAGATGTTAGCCCACAAGCTCAAAATAAACAAATTACAATTTACCCAGCACAGGAAGCTCAAGAAGGAGGACTTAAGTGGGCGTGCTTTGGTTCCTCTAAGAAAGGGAACAAAATACTCACAGGAGCAATAAGGGAGACAATGTGTGGAGCAGACTGAAGTAAAAGCCAACCAGAGACTGCCTTTACTTTCCTACCTGGGGATTCATCCTATAAACAGTCACCAAACCTGACACTACTATGGATGACAAGAAGTATATACCAAAAGGAGCATGCCATGGTTGTCTTCTGAGGGGCCTTGCCAGAGCTTTACAAATACAGAGCCAGATGCTAGCAACCAACTATTGGGTTGGGCATGGGGTCCCCAATGGAGGAGCTGGAGGGTGGTCCGGAGGAGCTGAAGGTGTTTACTGCCCCATGGGAAGAACAATGATTTCAGCCACCCAGACGCCCCAAGACTCCCAGGGACTGAACCATCAACCTAGGGGCACACATGGTTCCAGCCAAAATTGTGGCAGAGGAAGGCCTTGTTGGGCATCAGTGGGAGGAATGGTCCTTGGTCAGGTAAAGGCTCAATAGAGGCCCCAACAAAGGGAAACCCGGGGGGGGGGAAGAGGTGGGAGTGTGCTAGTTGGAGGGGCATATACATGAAGGCAGGGAGAAGGAGGAGGGGCTAGGGGTCTTTGGGGAGGGGGAAAATCGGGGAAGGTTTTACCATTGGCAATGTAAGTAAAGACAATATTCAATAAAAAAAAGAAAAGAAAAGGAAAGGAAAGGAAAGGAAAGGAAAGGAAAGGAAAGGAAAGGAAAGGAAAGGAAAGGAAAGGAAAGGAAAGGAAAGGAAAAAAAGCTGGCTGTCTCCGGTGTTCTATCACAGCAACAGAAATCTGGCTGGCAGGAAGTGTGAGCTGGGTGGTCAGAGAAGAAGGGTAGAAAAATGGTCACCACCAGGAAAGAATGAAGACCTTACAGAACCCTAAAAGGTTTGCCATGACCTAAAAGAAGGGAGGCAATATGAGAAATACTGGCGTCTGGTTGGGGCTGTATTTTGAAAGGTTTGGAAATAAAATAGGCTACATTCCCTTCGGTTGCTACTAAGATGAGAGATGAAAGCTTCATCAAACAGCGTTTGTCTTGAGCTGAACCTGTCTAACTTCAGGGAAAGGGGAAGCTAAGTTCCAGGAGTGTATCTGTGAAGTTGTTAAGGAAGCCAGAAATGAGGTGTATATACCTGGGTGTTGACGGTAGCCTGGGTGCTGACAGCAGAGAGCAAATAGTCATGTTTTTTTTCCAAAGAGAAACATGACAAGGGGTGCATTGGTCTTATTGCGCAGACAAACAGCAATGACTCTGGCAGAAAGAGAATTGGGCATCATTTCTGGCAATGCTGTGGGCAGGAGTGATGACAGGTTCTGATGGGACCATGCTGACAGGGAGGAGACCATTACTCAAATTTGTCCTCTAATCTTGCCATGTGCGATCAACTGTGTTATTCATGAAAAGACAGAGCAGTCTTGTGCCAAGAACAGTCATGGGAGTGAAGTCTTAAGGACCTCAGAGGTGCAGGCCTTAAGGGAGTATACACGGGCAGATTTAAAATGAGCATGCTTAGCGTGCATGAAGCCCTAGGTTCAATTTCCCGTACCAAAAATTAAAAATTTGGGAAGGAAAGGAGGGAGGGAGGGAGAGAAGGGGGAGGGGAAACTTTATGATCAGTTTGAGAAGCTGATAAAAACTAAGTCTTCAGTTTCCCAAACATGAGATTTCCAAGTCAAGTCTCCCCTAATAAGAAAATGGCAACATCTGGCAGTGGCACAGAATGTCCTAAAAACTGGTCAATTCCATCAAGAAAACACCATAACCAACGCTGAGAATGTTTACGGTATCTTTGGCACCCCCCTGTGTTTGACATCTTGGCTACCCACTTATGTTTTTAGCCAAACTGAACCTTGTTACCCATCTGGTTCTGGTGATAGTGGCCTCAAGTTGCAATTGGTTTTTGTCTACTTGCTTACTTTTTTGTTTGTTTGTTTGTTTGTTTGTTTTCCTACTGTGGTGATTGGACATAGGATCCCCTGTATCTTAATCTACTGTGGAAGACTTGCTGTTCCTTCAGACAGTTTTATTTCCTACCTATTAAAGTCAGAATTCATTAATTTATCTTCAGAGAAATGTTATCAGGTGATAAGTAAATAATAAAAGCAAAGCATCCTGGCATTCTTTAGATAGGCAGAAAAACAGTTTGATGGTTGTTAAATTCTTGACTGGGTGATGATGCCTGTTCTGCTGCTGTGTTTGCACTGATCTTCAAGTTCATGTTGAGGCATCCTTCCTTTTTTTAGGAGGTAGCTATCTCATGTGCCCAATGTCCGTTGGAGCTATTGGATGTTGGTCCGCTGAGCATGAGCCTGTGTGTGTCCCAGCCAATGGTAAGACCCCATCAGTGTAAAGTATAATTTAGCAGAGAATGAAGGCATTCTCAGAGCCTTCTGCATAGGACTGCCTGCATCTTTGCAGAGTTTACAACTGTTGACGCTGGTGTGTAGGCCAGTAAGGTGCCTCAGCAGGTAAGGTGGATGGTCACTATTTTATCCCCAGGATCCAAGATAGGAGAGAACCGACTCCTATAAGTGCCTTTTGACTTCCACACATATGGAATGGCCTACACATGTTCAAGCTTAGACATACAAGTAAGTAAGTAAGTAAATAAATAAATAAATAAATAAAACACAAAATGATAAATACAAGATTTATTATATACTATAAATGTATTACACATAAAAATAAAATAATAAAATAAAAATAAATTAACTTTCCAAGCAAGAGGAAAAAATAAAAAATATTAAAAATTAAAATTAATATGGAATATCCCTAGCCAACTGCTAAGAAAGCTACCATACGTGAGTATGAAGAAAACAATTTTCTCAAAGCCACTGACAGATTTGTAGGAATTAGAGAAATGAATTTATGATTCTTTACCTCACAGATAATTTTTCCTCTCTCAAAAATATATTCATGCGATTAAAATGAATCATTTGCCGTTGCTTGTTTGTACTATAATATTTATTTTGTCTATTTTGCTTCTTTTATTTTTTACTGGCATTAGCATTGGTTTTAATCCAGTGGAAGAAAACTTTTGTTGTCTGTTCTTCATTCCTAGCTGTAATTATAATCTATTTCATTCCACAAGTATGATAATTTTGTCATAGACAGCGAAGAGGTGTTACAATGACTTGTCCTATGAATGAATTATGAGATGCATGACTCTGTATAAGGATGCCGTTTTCTGGAAAGATACTCAGGAAATTAAAAAAAACTTCTAGACTGTAGATGGGAGTTTGAGTCTTGGGCTGGGACTTAACTCCTACTAAACTTTAACCAGAGTCAGGTAGATTGCAGTGTAAACCACAAAGCCCACAAGAGTTGGGGACTTCAGTTCACATGTCTCAAGCAAGCAAGTACACAGAAGCTCTTTCTGTGGGAGTCCTCTGTGTGTGTGAGGGGACATGGGGGTTCCTAACAGAACTTAGAGAGCTTGAAGACATACTAAGAAGAACCCAAAGACAAACAAGCTTATTAGGGTCAGATTTCTGTAAAATTTTGGGTGTGGGTTTTGATGTTTTGGTTGCACACAGCCTGATTCTTAAGAAATTACAAACCATGAAAACATGTTTCCTTAACGAACAAAACACCTTTACTGTAAAAGGGGGCACATGGTGGGAAAGGATGGCAGAGAAGTGGAGGTGCCACTGTCCCCACGCATCGCCGAGCATTCTGAATGTCGTCCTTTTGGAGTCAGAGCTGAGAGATGAGACTTGGTGATCACCACACACCGGGCTTGACGGAATCTCAGCACCAAGCTTCAACTGAGGCTTCAGCCGCACATCTGACCAAAAATAGCCCAGCTGCTCAAGAAGGAGGGCTACTTGCTTCCTTCCTCTTCTTGAACACTCTCTGCTCGTAATTAAGAACTGGGATACCTATAAAAAGGCCCCAGAGAAAGAGGAAGCGCTTAAAACGAGTTCTCAGCACACCAAGGGCTTGCTGTTGTCTCCCCATGCCCTCTTCTCCTACTAGGACTCCTAACTGCAGAAGGCTATAAGGACACTGGGTGGGTCTCTCTCCCCCTCTCCCTCTCTCCCTCTCTTTCTCTGGTGCAAAATGCAATGCTCGCATACTTCCCATAGTTACTGGAGGGCTCCACTGGAAGTTCTGTAGTGGATATAGATAGATAAACACCAGCGATCCTGTTTGGTTTTTGGATATTAGCTTTCCTTCTGAAAAATGTTTTGTTCAACTCCTGGTGCGTATTTATGAGCTGCTGCTGCTGCTGCTGCTGCTGCTGCTGCTGCTGCTGCTGCTGCTTCCATGCCAGCATGCACTGCGTAAGGAACAAATCTTGCCTCGAAGTCTTCATCTTTGCGATGAGAGGATTCACAATCCTCTCTTCTCACCATTTTCAAATACACAAGATGTTCTTGGGAATCAGCATCCCCATTTTGTCTCATGAAACGTAAAGCCTTGTTCCCCCTCCCATGTAACGTTAACTCTGTAACCCATGTTCATCCTCTCCTCAACACTGTCGACACCAACCTAGCATCAGGTAAGCATCGTCCTAGGATCGAGGCTTTCCTTCCTGAAAACCAGTGTTTGTGGAGTCCACGTCTGAGTGGGGTCATGCAGAACTTGTCTGTTTATGGCTTGTTTTACTTAACCCAGAGTCGGTTACAACACACCACACACACACACACACACACACACACACACACACACACACGGGCAGATTTTATGTCATCAACATAAGAATTCTGTCATGAAGAATTAATCATAAAAGGGGTTCACTCCTGCTCAGCTGTCTAACCAGCCATTCTGACAGTGCTTAGTGGGACATCCCCCTTGCAGGTCTGACAGACCTCAAGGTCAGCGCCTGGTGTCCAGGTCCTTCACAGCCCCTCCGCAGCCTTTGATGTATCCTCTGCTTTCTTCCCCTCTAGGCTTCACACAGCCCCCCCCCTCAGCCTCCCGCAGCTGCTCCCTACTGCACAGGAAGCCCTGCAAATTCTTTAGATTTTTGCTTGGACCTTCCCTTACTAGCCTCAAAAGACCCATCTGAGGAACAAGGGTTCTAGATTCTTCAGTGACACAACTGCCCTGTTGCCTCTGATAGGACAGCAGAAGAGAGTGGCCAGGAGCGGTAGTCCAATCACACGGTTACATTGTTGCACTGAAAGATTACATTTGAAGAGCAGACAATACAAAGACGCCAGTGTTCTCATCACAGCCTTTCTACTGCAGTTAACTGCAGGCTCTCTCATTCTCTCTCTCTCTCTTTCTTTCTTTCTTTCTCTCTCTCTCCCCCCCTCTCTCTCTCTCTCTCTTTCTTTCTTTCTTTCTTTCTTTCTTTCTTTCTTTCTTTCTTTCTTTCTGGCTCTCTCATTCTCTCTCTTTCTCCCTTCCTTCCTTCCTTCCTTCCTTCCTTCCCTTCTTTCTTTCTCTCTTTCTTTCTTCTATTATCAAGAACTGCTTTGGTAGTTTAAATGTGTTACCGAAAGAGGAAGGATATGAATTCAGTTTTTCAGTTAGGAACTGTTCCAAGCACAGTGCCTGTAAGCATGCTTTGAGGAAAAAAAAATGTAAAAAGGCTAGGAAGTCTGGGGGAAAGGGACTTTGGGTTTCTATAAACTAGTCTGCTGCAGGCCACAGCAATGACAGGCTCTCGGAGGGGGAAATGAAACCCGTTGCTGATGGCTGACAGCAAAAGGTAGGGCCACCCTGGGGACACTCAAAGTCTGCAGGGAAGGTTGTGGGTAAGGAGGACATAGAGGGAGAGCAGCCGGATCTGTGGAGAAGGAATTAGAGAGACCGCTAAGCATGGTGAGATAGTGGCCAAGGGACACCTGGAGCATGAGTGTAGGAGGGGGGAGCATGCTTGTGGGCTATCCTAGGCTTAGATGGGGGAAGGGAACAGGGCAGAGATTCTATATAAATGAGACGGCACCAGCTGTACTATTTAGGGACAGACAGGTTTGGCTCCTAGGGGGTGTAGGGGACAAGACCCTGGACAAAGATTCCCAGCCCTCCCCAGAGGGAATGCCAGTTCATCCGACAGCGACAGCGAGCCGGAGGTGTCAGAAGGACCAGTGTCAGAGGTGAAGGGCATGCGGGAGCAGAGGGAAGATGAGGAAATGGACGCACGTGGTAAAACTCAGCTGAAAGTTGACACGCTGGTGACTAACCTAGTGAGCAAGGGACACAGCCTGACCCCGGGAAGAACCGGAGGAACGGGCACTGGGCGGGCGGAAGTGAGAAGCTGTTTGTCGCACCAGAAGAAACTGGGTGGAGGTGCATGTCACGGGCAGCTGGCTGGTCTACTGGGCTGGGGCAATAGGACCAAACAACTAGTCAGGGCCTTCTTAGAGGCAACACGAGCAGCAAGAAGAGCTGGAGGCAGCTGGTCCTTAGAGGGCCGCAAGCTTGCCGGAGCGTGAGGGCGGCTGACTCGAAGCAGAGGGCGTCTTGGCTGGGCTCCCCTAGCTTTGATGAGCAAAGGGTCCAGGAGCTCATATCCCAGCAGCTCCATTCTCTCATCCACTACTCCCGCCTCCTTCTCTTAGTTCCGACCAATCAGCTTCAGCCGGTGCTAGGAGACAGCCCCCAAATAGGTTTCCGCGGAGAGTTTTGCCCCTCCCCCTTTTCTAAGACCCAGTATGCTGAACTCAGTTCTCTCCATCAAATGCATTAAGTTGTGCCAGACAATAATCACGCGCCCTGATGGGACCAAACGAGCATCCTCCTTTATGCAGCCATTAACCACTGCTTACCGAAGACTTCAGCAGAGACCTTGACAGGGACTGGCCTTGTATCTCACCCAAAGGCCAGTTCTGGCAGATGCAATGATTATAATGCACTAGGGAGACATTGGTCCAAGCAGGGTGTCTCACAGGCATCCAGACTAAGGCGCTTGCCAAGACCCGCCGCGGGTCCTCCCAGCCAAGGATGACCTCAGGGCCAATGGGGTTTCATGTTCCAAGTAAACACATAAGCAGTGATGAGCTATGAGTCTCTCTCTCTCTCTCTCTCTCTCTCTCTCTCACACACACACACACACACACACACACACACATACACACACACACACACACACACACACACACACACACACACCACACAGCTTTGGGTAATAGTTGCAGCCTTAGTTTTCCTGTATTCCAGAAGAAATCAGGAAACACAATTTAGTGAAGGGGGTGATGTCTAGCTCCCTCTCTCCATTTCCTGTGGCCACCTTAAAATGTATAGAAAACCCTGAGAGAGAGGCCAGGGATGGTACAGTTTAGCTGGCCCTTTTCCTGGAGGTGACTCAGGCCCAGGCTGCCTGTGTCAGAAACACTTTTGTTGTTATTATTGTTTTGGTTTTTTTTTTTTTTTTTTTTTTTTTTTTTTTTGCCACTGTTGTTTCATTGTTAATTCAAGTGGGAAAATGGGCTCCGTGTTATGTCCTAGAGAGCTCCTATTTTTGATGGAAGGATGCTTTTCCCGTGGGGCCTTTCCTTTGATGGGGATTCAGGGGGCAGGTGGGCTAGGGCAGATGCTTTCAGTATATTGTCTTCCCGGGTCTGTTTCAAGCAGTCTCCTGCATAAGCATCAAACACATTAAGTGGAAACAGGAAGGTGCTACTTCTTATAGCGAAGAGGAGGGATCCAGGAGTCTCCCATAGCCACGTTTTGTTTCCTGTCCAGATGAGATCATGGTTAAGCTGAGGCTAGCATCAGGACCTCAGAAACCGTGGCCCTTGCTCCATGGGAAGGTTCCTTATCTAGGGGACAGACCTGGAGGCCCAGTAGCCCTTAAATTTCTAGCTGTACTCTTCCCAAGTTCAGCCACTTCCTGGTCCTCAAAGTCTTCCGAACTTTCTTGGATGTTTAAACTCTCCTTTTGAGCTAGCCTGGTTTGAGCTGGATTCTGTCTCTCATCATCACACTGGCACACACACACACACACACACACACACACACACACAGGCTGGCAAATCACAGTGCCAGCATTTGCTAAATAGAACACAGTTCTGGGGGTGAGTCCCTGTGAGAGCAGACTGTGGGGGATGGGTGTTTATAGCTTTTACCTCCTTTGAGACTGGTCTGGTGGGTCCTTTAGGAGCTGCCTGCAGGAGCTCTGGGGTAAGATGCTGAGTGAGAGGTGGAAGCTTGGGGCAGGTGGGGGAAGGGCAGCGCTGTAGCTGTGGAGAGGACAGCCCACATGGTGTGAGTGCACCCCATGGCCTTGGCTGTGAAGACACCACAGACTTAAACACTCATTCTGGGAGCACGTCCTTTAAAGCAGAACTTTAGCCCATCTAGGGGACAGGCAGAGACCTGCAGTACACATGACCCAAGATGGGAACATATCATGCAGGCTAAATGACTGCTTCATTCTGGCAAGATCTGAATGTAAGTGGAGCTCACAAAGGGGATCTGCGGCGTTTCAAACGGCTGGCCACCGGTCTGCAAATTGTGGGCTCACTCTCAGTCTCACTTGGGACCATCTTGTCTTACTTCTGCCATTTTGGGGTAAGTACTAACAGCACTTACTTTCACTCTCAAAATATCCCGACTTGAAAGGTAAAAATCCATTGTCCCCCCCTCCCCTTCCCACCCACACCTCCCCCACCTCCCCACCCCCATGAACCGGCAAGAGGATGTGGTTACTGTAACTGAAAGGAGCCTTGGGTTCAAGGTCCCAACATGGAATCTGATTGGT